>JAVTVY010045290.1:0-20890 GCA_036873755.1 Hanleya hanleyi | reverse complement strand
GCCACCGCGCATGCGCAGAAGGCCGCTATTTCAACCCCACAACCAGTCCATTAGATGCCCCTTCATGAATGCTTCACATTGATACCTCACTCGACCCCATCGGTCCACCAGGGGCTCCCCTAGCTCCAAAAAGGCTATTTTCATACCCTTCGGCCACCGCGCATGCGCAGAAGGCCGCTATTTCAACCCCACACCCAGTCCATTAGATGCCCTTTCATGAATGCTTCACATTGATACCTCACTCGACCCCATCGGTCCACTAGGGGCTCCCCTAGCTCCAAAAAGGCTATTTTCATACCCTTCGGCCGCCGCGCATGCGCAGAAGGCCGATATGTCAACCCCATACCCAGTCCATTAGATGCCCCTTCATGAATGCTTCACTTTGATACCTCACTGACCCCATCGGTCCACTAGGGCTCTCTAGCTCCAAAAAGGCTATTCATACCCTTCGGCCACCGCGCATGCGCATACCGATATGTCAACCCCACACCCAGTCCATTAGATGCCCCTTCATGAATGTGCTTCACTTTGATACCTCACTCGACCCCATCGGTCCACTAGGGCTCCTAGCTCCAAAAAGGCTATTTTCATACCCTTCGGCCGCCGCGCATGCGCAGAAGGCCGATATGTCAACCCCACACCCAGTCCATTAGATGCCCCTTCATGAATGCTTCACTTTGATACCTCACTCGACCCCATCGTTCCACTAGGGGCTCCCCTAGCTCCAAAAAGGCTATTTTCATACCCTTCGGCCGCCGCGCATGCGCAGAAGGCCGATATTTCAACCCCACACCCAACCCATTAGATGCCCCTTCACATAAGCTTCACTTTGATACCTCACTCGACCCCATCGGACCATTTTATCTAGGGACTACTTTTTCTCCGCGGAAGCTTTTTTCCGAGACCGAATCACCGCCAAAACCGCGGCCAAACCGCATCACCGCGGATGAATACATCCTGAATACATCCTCTGCAGCAATTGGAACTCTCCTGGATTGGAGGTAGCTTTTGGTCCTTCTGCCGGAACTATATTGCATTTGACCTCCTCCCGGTTCCTCCCTAATATGCAAATTTCTGAGGTCAATGAGGTCTATCTTGCGGATTGTATACTACTCAGTACCCTGATGGACCAGAAAGAATAGATGGTCATTGCACACGGACAAGAGCTAACATGACCGAGGATGCGTCTGATACACTTACATTAGCATAGGTGAATTGCAAACGCATCCAACGCGGCACCCACAGGGTGTCTGAGCACGATTCATTCATTGACTCACTCATTTGTACCTAACCCGATCACTTAGTCACGTCTAACTCTCTAACACCGATACCATACAGGAGTTGTTAACTGTCAGGCTATATAGACTCATCATGCCCGACTCACCACAGCCTATCGCCCACGCTATCTCCCAACTCTTGTAAACAAATGGGTGCCATTCCTGGCGACATATCCTGTAATATTCATTATTCCGAATTTTGGGTTTGTCCGGAATCCCATTTTGCATCCACCCGCCACTAATCTGACCCGAAGCGACCTCGACCAACGCTTCAATATCCGACCCAACCCATGTGGACCTAATAGGGTTTATCTAATCGACCCATTTGACTAGATATAATGTCGGGGTTTCCGGATATTTGGCGAGATTTGTGGCCATTTCCCAAGTCCTACTTTTCACGTGACCGGAAGTGACCTTTTCAAGTTGTCATAGTAACCCAAGGTCGAGTGTTAGAGATCAGTTACGCCAGATTTCCCCAACCACGAATGCTAGGAGATTTCAACTTTCTATACAACTGGTGGATAGGTTAAAATACTGGACAGGCTGATAATCGCAATAAGGCCTTCCAATTTATAGCTCAGTATTCAGGAATTTGCCATTCCGGTTTGCCCAAATAGTGGTGCACCCTCTCCAACGGTAACAGCAATTCCCGCATTTTCCCCTTGGGGCAGCATACGGTCAACATGGATAGGCCTGGAGCAGTATCGTCATATCGGGAATTTAAAAATAGATCGCATGTGGAAGGCATCGTATTATCATATTGTACGAAGAATAGTCCCTTCGTGCGCCCTCTTTGACGAGAGAGGTAAATTGAAATACAATGCTGCAGAAACTGGTTACTGGATCAACAAGTTTCTTTCTTTTGAGGAAACACTGGTCGGTATGTCTAAATCGTGTTTGATTAGTGATATCCTTCATTTTATTACCCAGTTTTTTCAGATATATTTATATTGTTGGCGAATAAATGTGTGATAGAATATCATGCTCACAGAGCAAAAAAAAAAGAGCAAATTTTTGGAGCCTCCATTCCAAGGAATGATGCGCGCCACAATGTTCTCGGTCGACTCCGGCTTTATATATGCGGTGGAGGCAACGGTACTAAGATGAGAAGTTGGCAGTATGGCGTCGTAAACTCGGCAACAGGGCCGATTAGTTCCGACGGGTGTTATTTAATGATGGCTAAAATCTGTGTGAATATATATTTTTTCGCTATCATTCGTGCACTAAATAAGGTCATGTCAGCTTTATCTTCGGTGATCAGATTAGAACCGGTGTGCCCAGAGTGATACGCCATACCTCATACAGTTCCGGAAATGCGAACTCTTCAATATGGAGGTATGTCTACAGTATCTACAAAAATATCAAGAAAGTTCATTCAAGAAGCCATTCAGATGTTTTATAGCACAGTTGTAGGGATCTCCGACTTGATCTCCATTATCTCCAACGTTATAGGATGTACGACTTACAATTCTCGTTCAGGGCGTTTAAGAAAATATGAAAATCCTTGTAAAATTCCGTATGAAGCAGATAGGCGAAAATACCTGCACGAACTGATGCGAGGATATGAACTTGTACTCTTGTATGTCTGTACTTGTTCTGACTATTGATTTTTGTTACCTCAAACGATTATACATGTGGCATCCACTTTTTCACCCACGCTCGAACATCTTCATTTTGGAAAAAACGCGAAATACTTTCGACAGCTAGTCTACTCTACATGCCCCAATTTTCCGATTAAAATTATGCTGAATGACGCGTGACCCGCTGTGTGGCTCCTGTCGTAAATATCTGCATCTACTATGGTGGAATATTTACAACTGGTGCCAGCTGATGTAGACATGATAAATATGCAGCAAATTACAGTAATGGTTCAAGGAAGAAACATTATGCTTACATTCATGACAATTTTAAATGTGCCAGTAGTTTAAACAGAACCACCTTGGTGATGCGTAATTTTGTGTGACCACTGGTAACAGTTTGTTAGAGACGATATACTCGGTTTGTAAATTTTCAGATTCTGACGGTACGTGAGGCTTGTATGGGGCGTCGACATTCACGAGAGAAATAACATAAACCCTTTCAGAAGATTCCGGCTCGGCCAGTGGTATTCTCTGGACCAAAGATTCTATCAAATACTCCATAAACACGTTGCATGAAAAGATAGAGAGAAGTGGTGTGAAGAATAAGTTGATATTTTTTCCTTCGTAAAATGTCATCCAATTGGATTCTTTTAACACAATAAAGCAGATGTGATGAGAAACGTACTGAAGCTATAACCTTTAACCCATTACGCCAGAGTCTGATTACCATCACGTCGTATAATATAGACTAGTTGGTTGTCATATTGTGAAGTATGTTACGTAAGAATTGGGTACGACGACATTATCATGACATAAACACAGGCATTACGTTTTAGCTTTTAGACTGTTTTGGCGTTACAATTGAAATGCCGCCTAGAACATTTACTATGGGTCAGTAGGTCACGGGTTCAAGATTGTTTTTTCTGAAACTTGGACCATTGCCCAAAACAGTAAACCACTATTAACTGTCACATAGAAAATCTTTAGCTATTCAACATCAAGAAAGTATGAGTTGTGGGGACCATTTGGTCGGAACTTAAAAACGGAGAACATCACAAGTCGAAAGTCTGAAGATTTAGTATTCACTCTATGCACTTCAAATCAGCTACAATGTTTCAACGTACATATGTGGACCTCACCGGTGGTGGCAGGAGACAGCATGGAATTAGCCTGATTTACTATTACCGATGGGCGCTGTTCTACTGTTCCGTTGGAATGAAATACATTCCTGGTGCTTCAAATCCTTAGCACAGTTCACAATGCAAGTAGCTAACTGTCTTCAAACCACAGCACACCTATCACACTTGTGTTTCGTGAAGTACAGATCCAATGCAATTACGCAACCAGGCAATTAAAACAATATAGTCCGAAATTATGCAACGCGTTTCCCCAAAATAACTGTGTACATATATGTTTTCACTTTCTGGTCATTACGGTCCTGAAATGGGATATCGGCAATAGCTTTGTCAAAATAAATATCACTGGAAATTGGAACACATTTATATTGTGAAATGAACCAAGCAATATGAAGGCATAACAGTATGTTATAGGAACAGACACTCAGCAGGCAAAAATAGACTGTGTAAAGAAGGCTAGAACAATAAAATTGTTAAATGTATTACGCCGAAATCATGTATCTTCACATATCTTCACCAACCTGTTTGTGGAATAGTCTGAAATGTTCCAAGAAAATTTATGGGAATACGACATACCAGAGTTCGCTAAGGCATGACCCATATCTGTAAACTGTAACACGCATCACTGCCAAATAATGGAGGTGTCACAACGTAAGGCAGAGAAACAGAGTTAAGTTCAATCACTATCCATAAGCCATCGTTAAGCGAAAGGAACAATACTGTTCCTGTAGATACTGCATCTGCGAAACAGACCTGTTCCGGAGGTTCCTGGTACAAGCTGCCACATCACCAACAAAGAGGCGAAGATTGAAGAACGTTTTGCAACGATCACATCACATCTCCTCAGTGACGCAGATATTCTCAACTCACTACTGTCCTTTCCAGAATGTCAGGCAGAACAATTTGATTGGTGTGGCCTGACGTAGAAATCAAACGAGGAGAAGTTGAACGGGATCGCAAATTTCACAATGGCCAACACACATCGATACCAAACGTTTTCCCCAGTCATCCAGATCCCAGTCACCATCTGGGTGACATACCGCCCGCGATACCTCAGGTGCAAGAAGAACAGAGGAAGTCCGATGCAGAAAGATGAAGAACCGCTTCACCGTTTGACAAATCAGACGACAACTGTTGAGAAACCTCATCAGAGTTCAGGCGATCCTTACTTTGTTCGTGCCAATCGACATTGGCTGGCGGCGAGAAATTGACAAAAGAAAGCCACAAAGAGATCGTTGCAAACAAAAGCCGTATTGTCGAACGTCAACGTCTACAGCAGAAGAGATGGAAGAACACGACTTCCAATATCACAAGAAAAATGACAATAAGGTGATAAAAGAGCAGGAGCTCACTGCACCGACCACAAGAAAAGGAAGAAGAGTCCGAGAACGGCAGGACAATGTGGTTATATGTTGTCATCGACAGATCTGTGACGATGTGCCGTGGGGATATGGGGAACCGCTTCCAGGTCGTCGACGGGAAATATGCTACGACATCATAAGATCGTTCTCGGGAAAGGTTGTGAGGACACCACCCACCGGAAAGGCACCAAAGAAGATGGACAATGCAGAGTTGTTGAAGCTCGCTAATGTAATTTTTCGAGTGCGTACGGTATGTGGGCATTGTATGGGCCATTAATAATCAGGGGAGAATAACGTAAACACTCTCAGAAGATTGCGGCTGGGCCAGTTGTTTTCTCTGGGCTTGAAACGCGAACAGCTCATGTCGAAAGTCTGAAGATATAGTTTTTATTATATGCACATCGAATCAGCTACAACATTTCAACATACATTTGCGGACTTCATCGATGGTGCCAGGAGACAGGATGGAATTAGTTGATTTGCTATTACCGATGGCGCCTGTATACTTTTCCATGGGAACGTATTTTCATTCTGGCGCATCAAATCCTTAGTACAGTTCACAATGCAAGTAGTTAACTGTCTCCAAACCACAACACGCCCATCAAAGTTGGGATTCATTAGGTACAGATTCAGTGCAGTTACACAACCATGCAATTAACACAATATAGACTGAAATTATGTAACTCGTGTCCCACAAATTGCCGTGAATGTTGATGCCCCATACAAGGCCCACGTACCGTGGGCAGTACAAAAATTACGCTGGTCCGCATTGTCCATCTTCTTTAGCGCTGTTCCAGTGAGAGGAATATCGGCAATAGTTTTCTCAAAGCAATCATCACTGGAAATTAAAACAGATTTATGTTGTGAAATGAACCAAGCAACATAAAGACATAACTCGTAATACAGTATGTTATAGGAATAGACACTCATCGTGCACACAGAATAAGTAAAGTAACGCAAAATTGGGCTCATCCGGGATAGAACCAATATTTGTTTAGAGAATGGCACTGGAACTGGAGTTGAAGAAGGAAGAAGGGTCGAGGCAGCAGAAAGACAAGGAAATTTAAGATTCCAAATAGAAAGGAAGTGAGGGAAAAGAGATAGCTTTCGTCCACTTAGGTTTGACACACAGGAAAGAGAAAATAGAAGAGAGAAAGAAGACACAGAGAATGGAACACGAAGGGAGCATGATTTGCCCATGGTTGAGTTGGCTATTCGATAAGGTGGATCCGGTACTCTCGAATTTGCCCTAACATGAACTAGTTTAATGACTACCAGACAGAGACATTATTCTGTAGCCAAAAAGTCATATTGGACCTGATTGCCATAAAGTTTATTTGTAGAGAAGGACAACCATATTCGGCATTGTCTCAGGGACAGTCTATTAACTATGAATTACAGAAAGCAGCCACTTTGACAGCACATGAGCACAGACAAAAGTTTGAAAAACTAACAGGTTAAGCATTTTTGAAGCTTGCTGTATATGAAGATCAAGATGTAATTTTATACATGTAATACATGTAGAGGTCATTATGAATCAACCAGATATATCTCCATTTGGAGGAAATTATTCTCACGAAAAATTTAAAGAAGATAACTTCCTTCGACATCAAGACTCACCTTGGTGACCATAAGTTAAGCATGGCAGTTGTTATCAGAGATGCCAACCAATTAACTCACAAGCAAAATGGAAGTAAGTTAGACAATGGAAAAAATGGGATATTAGGATATTTTGTGATAAGTCAGAGCAGCTATCCCAGCCATCCGAAGGGGAAGGTCAAGTGGCTCGTTCGATGTCAGATAAGCAAATTATACAGCCCAATATACCCACGCGAGGATGTATTTACTGAGGCGGAGACAATCGGGAAAAAGATGCAATGAATACTTTGTTTCAACTGCATCAAAGAAAACTTCTAAAAAATGTGTCCAGTTTGTAGAATAGATTGCAGAACTTTGTAAAATCATGGCAGTGTGACTAACGTCACAGGACCTACGAAGTAGAGTAGGCATTAGGACTCCGACGCGAACTGAGCTCTTGGGAATTCCCCCCAGTTGAAATCCTGCCTATATTAGGATGGACACTGCCCAAATCAGAATCAGTTTTCATCAAAGGTAGGTCAGCTCAGAAGTTGCTGGCAACAGCCCCCTAATGCAACTTCATGCCAAAAATCAAGGTTCTAATGTCAACGGTTCTCCTTATTTTGCCGACGAAAGGATTCGGATGGACTGACTCACTCATTACCGAACAATTTGCAAATGAGAGCCTACTTCGTAGGAACATGTACATGCAGCAACTTTGCAAGTGAATCTGGACCCTTCTCTAAACTTAATAGGCCTATCTGGGAGCAGAACGTTTTCTGCGCTTAGAAACCTCGATGAATGCAAATTTGTAGGATTAAGTGGTACACATCTAAGACATAGCAGTGTGACCTTGGGGCCCTATGTGCTACCGTGAGAGAATTTATATAGCAGTGTCTAATTGACAGTGGGTACTATTAACTTTCCCAGATGTCACCGCTGGTGCGTCATTAGCGTAGCAACTATTATCGGCGGCCCTCAGTTCCTATTACCCTGGACAGTTATCGGCCCAGCAGTACAGCACGAGGTCACCCATCCAAGTCGTGACCAGGCTCAAAGTCGCTTAACTTCGGTGATTTTACGAGAACCGGTGTGTCGTGATATGCCGTATCAGGGAACCTTCAAAAGTCACAGTGAAACATACAGTCAAGTGTTCCGGATGGGCATGATGGTGCACTCGCTGAGCCATCAATAAATAATAAAAAAATAATTATAAATCAAATTTTCGTCAGAATTCGGTCAGCTCAGAACTTGCTCGTAACAGTGCCCTAATGCACGTTCGTGCCAAAAATCAAGGTTCTAATGTCAATGGTTCTCCTTATTTTGCCGACGAAAGGATTCGGATGGACTGACTGACTGACTCACTCATTATCGGACAATTTGCAAATGGTAGCCTACTTCGTAGGAATTTGTGGATGAGCAATTTGTAATTTCTGTTACAATTATTCTGAACGTATCGTTACACACGTGTACGAGAAACTTTTTTCCAGATTTGGAAAATAGCCAAAATTAATCTAGTATTCACATCTGTATGTATACAAGTAAATTATAGACCCGTCTCTCTTTTATCTACATGGCAGTGTGACTAACGTCACAGGACCTACGAAGTACAGTAGGCATTAGGACTCGAACGCGAACTGAACTCTTGGAAATCCCCACACCCAGTTGAAATCCTGCATATATTAAGATGGGCACTGCCCAAGTCAGAATCGCCAGAAATTTTCATCAAAAGTAGGTCAGCTCAGAACTTGTTGGTAACAGTCTCCTAATGCGCCTTCATTCCAAAATAAATAACACTCGCCGATTTAATTTTACAATTTTCTAATTAAAGGAAACAGATTGAATAATATAGGTTCAGCAGATTTCAAGCTTTACGTGTGAAAATACATTTACATCTCTTTAATGGTTTTCAGTGCCCTTGTACAGGATCAAAACAACTTTTTGAATCACATTATTTTCCCAACAATACGACAATTTTTTATATATATCACTATAGTAGAAAGGTAGCATTTATGTAGCTTACGGTAATTCAACTCACGACCAACACCTTCTATGCACAAGATAATAATGATTCTATGTCATTCTCCTGAGTATAACCGGTACAAAGACGAATAAATAGCATCTCTACATCACGTTGTTATCTAGATATATGAGACAACACATTTTGGGCATCAGCAATCTGATGAATGTACTATTCCGGTTTTCTTGTTTCACATTATATTCTATGGCGGTTGATCGGTGATTTTCTTCATTGATAAACGTTAAACCACCTAGCTTTAACTAATTCTGCTAGGCTGTCTTCATTCAGACTGTACAGCCTACACAGTCCACAGAAAATACACCGCACATTCTTGTACTCCCAGCCTGATCACATTTGATGGCAAGTTTAGCGGGCAGTTTAATGTCTAAGCTAGGAAATGTTCCAGGATAGTTGACAGGACACTGACCACTGTAATTTGATGTGACAAGCAGCAGAGTAGAAACCAGCCTTATCTCAGTGGGCTTGGATATAAATCACTGTTAAAAACCACAAGGCTCGATAGAGCCTCTCTCTGTGTTTGTTCCAAGGACAAGCCTTAATGACTTTTAAATCCACTGATAAGGCTTCATGGTCATAAAAGGAACATGATACTGTTAAAGGCCACATGGATGGTATGTATCTATAACAATATACTGAAGTGTTAATTATAAATCTAATTTTTAATCAGAATTATTTCAGATCAGAACTTGCTGGTAACAATGCCCTAATGCACGTTCATGCCAAAAATCAAGGTTCTAATGTCAACGGTTCTCCTTATTTTGCCGACGAAAGGATTCAGATGGACTGACTCACTCACTCATTACCGGACAATTTGCGATCTGTAGCCTACTTCGTAGGAATAATCTTAGAAAGACATGTTCATGTACACGTTATTACTTTTCGGATAAAACAACATAATTAGACTCGAATATAAGAACGTTTTTTTGGTTTGTTACTGCTACCATTGTAATATGCGTCCAAACATCCATTAGTAAGAGGAAGCCCCGGTCGTCGATTGACTGATCAGTCAAGATTTGATTTCACATGGATGCCTCAGATGGTGCTCTTGATGATTGGTCTGTATATACTCTCACATGTAGTACATGAAATATACCAATGTGCAACACGTAGTGCGAGTTTCCTATAACTCTTCACCCACACGATGGATAATTTCTGTTAGATTGTCTGACAGATTTTTTTCCAGCCAGACAATCTGTCAGAAATTATTTGTCGTGTGGGTGAAGGGTCATATAGGAAGCTCGGACTATGGAACAGTGTAAACCAATGGAAAGTAGTGAAACATGGAGAAGTTAATAAATTTTATACTTTTTATTTCATAATTTCATACACCCTTAACAAAAGTGGATCAATGGAATAATCCAGCATTATTTGCCGTTGTAAACAAATCATTACCTAACCTCTGCACAATGTGAGCCAGGTGCATTGACGTTCTTAACAATTCCGATATTGGGACGTTCCTATTATATCTAGTTCACCGTGCAACATCATCAACGTGACATTAGAAATATTCTAACGAAATAAACGCCCAATTTTCCAGAATAAGTGTGACAATCTGATACCTCTATTATACCATTATACTGTCCACTATAAAATACTTTACTGAAGGTAATGTTCTATTCTACAATAGTGTACTGCCGCCCGATCTAGATCAATCTTCATTTCATGGACACCGATGGTTTTATTTTCCCATCGGTTCAAGTCCATGTAAGTCCTACATCTTAGCAGTCCTAACAGACGGATGGATGCTCTGGCTCGCGAGAACGGGCGTGATCTAACTCAACACAAACCGAGGAGACTTTATCACATGGCCAATATATATGCTCCAACGATCTGGTCTCCATGAATACAGGTTATACCTCATCGTGTGATAGCATCACAATAGTTAACAAGCGCTGGATGAGCGCCAAGACCTCCGTCGAGGCAACAGGGTCCGTAGGGCAATACATCACTGAATAAGATAGGGCCGGATGCCAAGCTCAATTTTGCATTTGTTGGTCGTTAACTCCACCAATGGTAATTAACCTGGGATTGAGGGTTCCCCACTAGCATGTCCAGCCAGGATGTGGAAGTCACATTCCCCGTACATAATTTTTGTCTGATTTCACGTGCTTGAAATATTGGGGTATGGAATAAAGTATATTGATGGAAAACCTTGAATACTGCTTGAGACATTACGCCCCTTCCCAACCCCACACCCCCCTTATAGGACGTCCCCACCCAAATCAACACGTTAGCGGCAGAAATGAGACCCTGTGTGCCTAGTTGTACCAATTTGCTTGTGATTTTGTGCTATAGGCCCGACACATCAACACTTCATATTTTGTATGTGTATAGTATAGCATCATCATTGAGAGAATCCTCTACAAAACACATCCTATTTTACCGACACTCCGTTCCGATCTGCCTCAGCATCATGTGATGAGGATTCAATGCGCTCGATATAATTTTATATAGTAGTGTTACATGTCTCCTTCACCATACTGTATCAATGACCATGGACTTGTACATGTATCACATTCATATTGAATGGTGATGGCTGATGAGAATATTGCCCATATGAAACAAATGGATGGATTCCAGCAAATAAAAAGTTCATGTTAATCATAAACAACATACAGTTAATAATATTATCAAATAGTTATGTTTATTCCTTGTCGACATAAATATATTACAGACAATAGTATTACTGAATCATGGTAACAGATATTCAAGTGTACAGACGAGTCGCCAGTTCCGACCCACCAAAGTGAAATTTCCATCTGTTTCAGAAGGAAAGGGTTTGATTGGCATATTCATTATCTTGGTCGCCGTACAAATGTCTATAGCCTTTATTAACAAACTAACTTAGCTGGGGATAAACTGAACTGCAGGGAAAATAAAATTACATTTCTTAACGAGAGGTGGCAGTTTCGACCCACTGTCGCCAGTTCCGATCCAGCCTCGTTTTGACATTGACCTTTGACCCAGATATAAACAAATGTAATTGTCAACATGATAAATTTTCCACCAAAATAGGGTCCTAGCTGGATATTTCGTTTTGAATGTCTTCATCTCATAAGTGAACATCTGACGTTAAAGAATGCAGGTTGGGGGTGATAGTGATATGATCGAGCTAATCATATTGGCAAGATATATTGGACACTGAAATAACTCCGATGGCTAATAAGCGTATACTCACTCAACGAGAGATCCTGAAGGATCTTGGCTGCGCCCACCATTGTCCGATAATTGTAAGCTAATAACAAGAGGATCTTTTTGTCCACTGTTACCAAGAACAAACCATTGACTTGTAATTTTGTTTGCAGAATTTCGAATTTGAGCGAAAAAGATCGAAAAGGGGACGGTATATTATACAATGGCTTTAGTCTTTTTTTTCAAGGAAATGACTTGATAAACAGCTAGGGTATTATTTTGGGATATTTTATGTCAGTTAAAATTTAAACCAATCCGTAGGGCCTACGTCCTTAACATTGCGATGTGAATGTTTTGTGAAACAATGTTCTTTGAAAATGAAGCATTTCATGTTAATGAAAGTTCATGGACGAATGTCTTCGAAAGATCTGTTTTAGTAGGGGAGACCGGGGTAATGCCGGACGTATAACTTCAACACATGTGACATCGATACTTCTTTGCTGCACTGCAATGGCAAAGCCACAAGGTAGGTCTGCTGTTACCCAACATATAAATAGGAACAATTTGTTGTTCAATATAGATTTATTAAGAAATCATAAAGTTGCGGTCACCCTGTCAGCAAATGCGACGAGATGAAATGTCCCGTAACAAGGTTTGACTGTGAAATTAAAGATGGGAGGTAGGTGGCCATAGTTCATAGATTCTTTCTGTGTTTAAGAGCACCTCCAATACTGGGAGTGTTATACATACATATATATATAGAAGGGAAAGTCCATTAAGGCATATAAAAAATAAAGTAGAATATGGGGGAAGGTGTTGAATGTCATTTGGAGTGAAATGTTACAGATGACACCACAGAGCGTTCAAGAGTTCAGTTCTCTGATAATGAAGAGTGTACAGGTATCGCCTGAGAACACCAATCACATTTGCGACGCACCCAAGGTCGCTCAGACGAGATGAAGGGTCTATGATAAAAGGCAGATATATCCTCTGGAGCCCTTGCAATGTCTCGAAGGTCTTCGAGGTATTCGGCACTCGGTACACACAGTTTTGTAAATCAGGGCAAGAAATTTGTCTCTGGTGTCCTGACGGGTGTCGCACGTGACAAGAATATGTATACGAGACTCTGGATGTTCAGAGCACAACCGGCAGGTTGGATCCACAGCAAACTGGTTGAACACAGCTTTGTTTGACTGGAGTACATAGGTTCCTGTCAGGAGCCTCAGCTGAATGGGGAGGGCTCGGACATCTGTTACACCCATAGAGACGGAGGATATCGCAGGTTGAGGTTTTCCGGTTGGAAAGCAGCCGAGGGTCATATATCTGAGAGAAGGATACATATTAAATTTTTGAATGGGACTAAAAACACATGTTCCATAAACAGACAGCAACGGCGACCTGTGTACCAAATTTGAAGAAAAAAAATCTGTTATTTCCCAGGAATTTGTGAAAATTCTGCTCAAGGAATAGACGCTGTTATGTATTGGTTTAGACTATGGAACTTGTCGCACTTTTCGCAACCGATTCATGTATGACATGTCACAGATTGAGAAGGGAATAATTATCTTTTAATTTTTTTTCTGGCTATAACTGATGACGAAAAAAAAAATTGCAATGAAATGTATGCGAACTACCTGATGTTGGTGACATAATAGAATAAAAGGAACGGTTGTACTCACTTGTCAGAAGACACTCCGATTAAGTACAGGAATCTACACCTCATCAGAGCATCCTGGTGATCTCTATCTCTTCTTCACGATTCCCATTTCAAGGCATCTTGGTGATGCCAAAGTCAAGGCATCTTGGAGATGCCCATGCAGGCCACCCATGGACATTGGTAGGGCGTAACTCGAGGACTGGCTTAAAGTATGTGCCAGGAGCCTCGAGTCGGTGTAAATTGTCCGCATTTTACATATTTGTAATATGATGCTCAAAAGTGACAAATCACACTAATTTGGTCATTGGCTATGGATTAAGGGAGTAGAGGCTTAGAATTATCGATGTATTAGAATTCATATAGTAAATTTGTAATATGCTCTCATTCGTTCTTGTTTTCGTGTAGAAATTCGTTCTTTTTTCATTTGTGATTGTTGTCTGAATTGCTGAGAAATATGTTGGCTGATAAAGAGATGACTTTCAAAGAACGGATGTAAATGCACAGAATACAAGTCGATGGTTAGACCAATAACTTGGTATTACGCCAGCCTGCACACTCTTTTCGTTGGTGTAGACGTGGTCGAGTAATGTCCCATTTACAGTTGTAGGTTCAGTGATTAACTGGGTAAGTGCTAATTCCTGTTCCATGAATTGTACAAATGTATTATCTTTCTCCAGCAAGTTCATATTAAAATCACCAAGAAAGAAAGTCGGTTTCTGTGTATTTATGAATGGCTGGATATTGTTGCGTACAACATGTTGTAGTTGTATATCTGACAGTTTTGGTGTTTTGTAGATGAATATAACTTGAACATCATTTCTTTTGTTTGTGCATCTATGAAGATATATTCAACGTTTTGTCATAGATGTGAGAATTGATTTTGTTCACAGTTATATCATGTTTTATGTATGCGACTAGTCCATGAAATGGTCTGGTCGTGTTGGATGGCCGAGCTTCATCTAATCTATACATTTGAAACCCTGGCAGTTCATACTGATCAGCTCGGTCTGTATTTACAAGACGTGTCTCACAAATTCCAATTAAGTCTGCATTCTGTACATTTGGATCACTCTTGATATCGTCTATATGTAAATGCAGGGATCTAGCATTGTTAAACAATAGTTTTACCTGGGAGTTGTCAATACTGTACAGAGGTGTATAACACAACTGAATTGGATTCTTGTAAAGCCTTTCCATTTCTTGATGTACCTTCTCATCCACTTTCAATGCTTTCTCGTTGAAGTCAAGAATGTGCAAGTTTGCTAATTTGCGAACTCGAGACAATGCAACATAATGAACATGTGGTGGTTTATAACTGGAGCTTAGATCTACAACAACTTCATCAACTGTGGCGCCTTGCGCTTTGTGAACAGTCTTAGCTGCAGCTGGGGCAAGTGGAAATTGGATTCTTTGATAAGTTTTTTTGTTATGAAGAAATGTCCGTTTTGTTTCAAATACTGGTGTCCATTGCTGATCAATATCTGTATGATAGAGATGTTTATATTGTTTTCTTCTTTTGCTACCAATGTTTGTATCGATAAAAAGAACCCATACAATAGCTGGTCTCTTAGATGTTCCTTTGTACTCGATGTGTTTCAGAATTGCTGATGCACCATTTGTCAATCCATCATCGACGTCAACATTGTCTGTTACATCATATGTCATGTCAACCGCAAGTTTCAGCACACTAGGCAGGTTTCCAGTTTGGCTGAGTTTGTCTTTCTTATTAATTTCTTCTACCAAGTGAATCTTAGTCTCTTTGTTTATGTTCACGGGGGAAATAATATCCGTATCGGCGAAGACGTCTACTTTTATAGTTTTCAGATCTTGAATCAATGTGCTGTTGAAGTTATCAACTTTCTTGTTCTCTGTAAATAAATGCAGAGCTTTCCTTGGATAGTCTACAGACGTTGTAGAAATCATGTGAGATGTGATAATTTCTTTATCCGTTGGTAGGAGTTGATTGAATCTTAACCTGTTTAACATCTCAGCAAATGGCAAGTCATCTTTTTGTCTCATGATTTCGGCGAGTTCAAATATTTGGAAATGTTTTTTCCATAAATTGCTTGCTAGACCGACAGACAAATCAGAGAAGATCCATGAATCTGCTACAGGACATAATTGATAAAAGTCTCCGACAGCTATCATACTTATCCCTCCGAAATCTCGTTTTGTACCGGTTAGTTCTTGTAGTCGGTCATGCATGAAAGCGAAGAGCTTGTTACCAACCATGGAGATTTCATCGATAATGATAACAGCAATGTCTTTGTAAGTTGTTCGAAATGTATTTAGCTCATCACTGTACATATGCTGTTGTGTTTGGAACATCTTCTTGTGGAAAGCAGAGGCTATTGTTACCCCATTTATGTTGTAAGCTGCCTTTCCTGTGAATGCTGTTCGTAAGATCTTTATAGTATCCGGGTCATCTCCATCTTTGGAGTTTAGAAGTCTATGTAGTGTTTGGTAGAGAGCTTGTATTACTACTGATTTACCAACACCCGCTCCACCCGAAAGGAATGCGTAAAGTGGATCAGTCT
Organism: Hanleya hanleyi; assembly: GCA_036873755.1. Taxonomy (NCBI): domain Eukaryota; kingdom Metazoa; phylum Mollusca; class Polyplacophora; order Lepidopleurida; family Hanleyidae; genus Hanleya; species Hanleya hanleyi. The sequence continues at coordinate 4,591 of JAVTVY010045290.1, read as the reverse complement.
TTGTAGAAATCCATTGTATAACGTGAATGAAAAATTCTCGTTGTTTAATGTTAAGAGATCGGAGCAAAGCCCGGTATTCATCATCTGGAAGCAGTACTGAATTTATTTCAACGGATACAGAGGTACCAGGTAAATCAAGATCTTGGCCAATATCTGCTGTGCTCTGGGATTGTGTCGGGGGAATAAAGTGGATAAAGTCCTCTGACTGACTGGTAGATTGCTCAGCATCTTCTGCTTGCACTTGTTCAGTGTTAGGTGCTAAAATGTCAAACACTGTGGAAAGGTCTTGTTCAGCTTGTTGCCTCGCTGGATCTAATTCTTCGACATGGTGTTCGTATTTCTGCAGCAATGGTAAAATCTCTGCACTTTTATTTTGGTAATGACCTTCATATGTGTCGTATCCACCCTTAAGATCTTTGTTTTCGTCTCTCCATGGCATAAACAGAAGAAGTTTTTCTCTGTAGAAGTTCTCAGAATTTGTGCTTTTGCTGTATCTTACATATCGTATTACCTTTGGGTTCCTCCTTTTTCTGATTGTTATGCCACCTCGCAATTTCATCACAATATTTGTATCACCGAACTCTGTATCACTGTCTGTCTCAACGTTATTGTCAGATGCTGGTAAATGACCTTTATCACCATCATTGCATTCAACTTCAAAAGTAGGTTCCTTTTGTCTATACTTCACTTCTAACTCGGAAACATAATCAGCTAGGCAGTATTTTTCGATTTTTTTGTCTTTTTGCATACCTCTTGATGATGTTGTCAGATTCAATGTCTGTCGAGTCATCTGGAAGCTGTTCGAGCTGTTCTTCATTTTTTAAGAGAAAAACTCTCTGGTCTGGAGGAAATGTATTGATGAATGTATTCACGAGATGCTCGTGTCAGTGGCATCTGTAACACCAGATATGATGCTTCTTGGGCACTTATTTCAGCAAAATTAAGGAACTGGTTTCCAATATGTCGAACCTGCCTCTTGAGATCCATATTTTCCTCTGTTGCTTCTTTAGACGCCTGCTCTAGCATAGTACTCATACCTCGCTGCGATTTGCTGATATAGGAAACAATGTACATTGCACAGGCATAGGGGTCAAGTACAAATTGTATGTCCAGGTTTGCTCTCCATGCGCTAAGCACAGCTTTATTGTAATAATTCACACTCATCTCTGATGGTTTTCTTTTCAAAAAAACCTTGGGTCCTTTGAGAGAGCTTCGTATGCATTTAATATATTCTGATTCTTCCATTTGCACAACATCTTTCAGAAATTGTTCATATGACATATCACATCCGTCCTTGAACTCGTTCATTCTAGTATGCATTTCTGAGTATTTTTTCCTGTACTCCTCAACATCATTTTCTAGTGGTTCTAAGACCATTGTTTTTTGAAGTGGTGGAAGGGGAAAGCCAAATCTACAGACAGATCTACCACCTTTCTGGCATGTTTTCGAATGCTTATGAATTTGCAGTTGAACCAAGTCTCGTAGGTCTCCCTCGACATCCAGGGAACAAGTCACATATTTGTCAACATACTGAACAATGTCGTCTTCAGAATCCACATTATATTTTGGTCCATTCTCTGTCCATACTATCATGTGAGTGTGTGGCGAGCCTCGATTTTGAAATTCAATGCGTTGGAATGTATCTGTAACAGTTCCAATTGGAGAGTGTTCACTTTTAAGTACAGTGTTTACAAATACTTGCACTCTGTGGTCAAAGTACCTGGACGTTGTTACAGGGTCTTTTTGAACAAGTTTGACTTTGTCAGACCATGTCATATTTTCTATGTCTTTATCGGAACACGGCACCCCAGCTAAGACAGCTAAAGTTTTAAGTAACTCTGTCCAACGAGTATCAGCAGAAGATAATGACATTACAAGCGTCTAGTCCGTCATCCATAATTCAGCCGTCGTCCATTAGAGAATATCCGCGCCCATAATCCAAAGACCTATTCCATATTCTCATATAACAGTATTAGCACCAAATTCAAAAAGACAATCATAGTATACATACATATAGGCTTGTTTCCGGCAAGAGGGAAGCGGTCAACAGTTTTCAATGATGCCGGCAAGACATCATGATGTTCCAAAAATATCATATCCGTATCGCTGATCAGTATTCTTAATCCATAATTCGTTGTAAAGTCGTCATCTAAAGAATGATGTATCTCAGCCACGCTTTGATTGTGACTGTGCATATGAGTACCATGAGGATCTTGAAGTACATGGGTTCATACGGCCCCTAGCCCCGGGTTAAGCGGAATTAGACACAAGTTACAAAACGTAGCGCCATAGATCTTGCACGCTACGTTCGTATTTTTTTGATCAGCATGCGATATGTATCGCCAAATTTGAGAAACTTTGAGTGGAGGCGTTTGGTCGAATAGCCGTTTTATAAGTTTCTGTAACAATGTTTTGTGACGTTGATTGAAATCGTCACATTTAACACAGGATCTAGCAAATGCTACTAAGCGAGATATGTATACGCCATATGCAGGTCCCACTGGAATATTACTGTCCAGAAAGGGAAAGTTTACGATGTCGAAATTGTAATCATTTCTTTTGTCATAAAGTCGACGAGAGAGAATGCCCGCTTCATTTTTATAGAGATATAGATCTAAATATGATGTGCCTGTAAGGCTGTCTGTAGTTTCCTTCAAATCCAGTGAAGGTGGATATATATCCTTCACTGCGTCATTTATATAGCGATTATCCACAGCGAGAAGATCGTCTATATAGTGTTTGGTGAATGAGAAGGAACGGGCTTTGAATGGATCGGTTTTTGAAAGCGCCTGCATATAGTCATATTCATAAGAGAACAGATACAGGTCAGCCAACAGGGGTGCACTCTAAACCATGTTGGGAGTCCTAATTGTCTAATCATAGCAAATACATCCATTTTTCTTGAAGAAAGGTATGCTGGAGAATTACGAAGTGTTCTAAAAATGTAGTAACCTTCATTCAAGTTAACTATCTTGTCAACGATTTCAGGGTTTCGCGCTTCTTTTGCTGTAATTTTCTTTCCTTCACTTTTCTTCTTTCGAACAGCTAAGTTGACTTTATCAACCACTTGTTTCCTTTGTATTTTGTTCAACTTGAAAAAGAGATTTGGAACACATGTTGCGGCTCTTCGATCAACACTTCGCAGTTCCCATTTTGAAACATCACTGTAAGATACAGGTACCTGCCGGTCATTGTTTTCTAATCTTTTCTGTCCACAATATATTGTTGGAAAAGAGAATACTTCGGCATCTTTATCATGATAAATGCTAAGTGGTTGTGTTCCCTCGCCAGGTGCTAGAACTAGGCCTTTGTTGGTATCAAGATTTGTTTGGTCGATGAGTGTGTCAGAATTGCCTTGAATGCGATCATCTTCATGGATTTCGATCAATGTATCTTCGTTTTGTAACTCGTTCTCAGGATCAGTAAATGCTTCTGAATAAACAATTTCAGCTTGTCTACCATCTGCAGTGTGGGAACAACTATGTGCAAGTCCGCCGTTTAAGTTTTGTGATCTTGTAAATTCTTGAACAATTTCCTGAGCACTATTAGTAGTCTCGTTAATCCAATTCTCATCAATTGCCAGACCAGAATTCTTATACAGCTGACTATTGTTCATAAGCCAGTGTAAAGCTGTGAGTACAACAGTTGGTCGCACATTTTCAGAAAAGACACACGGTTTGTACGAAAGTCTTTTCTTCAGTTTTACAGAAACTGTGAAATGTTCATCCGTTTGTCTTGGTAATGCATTCAGTGTCGGCTGAATGTCAATCGGGACATTAACTACATTGCCTTTTGTTGAATACTGTCCACCTCGTGGTAATTCTCTTATCTGCATAAAGGGTATTCTGAGCGCTACAAGTCGTTCTTCGAGAGGGTGCAAGTTCAACTCTGGGGGTTTATCAGGCCAGGTCATTCCATTGGCAACAGAGAGTTTTGGAACTTTACATTTCTTTAATGAGGATAAGCATGTGTGACAAATCCATTCCTTTCCATCTACAGATTTGTATCCTGTATAGAAATCTTTATATGTTTGAAATGAAGGAACAGGACAACTCTCTGTTACGCTTTCTCTAAACCATGTTTGACGACAACAGGTACATACGTATTCTGGTCCTTTTTCTGTTTTTTTAATGAAAACATCGATACATCCGTCTATATCATGTCCGAAACGTCTTTTTTTACACTGTTCTTTTTCATGCTGAAAATAGTCTTGGTTCTTTCGATCTTCTGATTTTCGTTTTCTGTGCAAGGCTTTTTCTTCTTGTGTAATATGCCTTCTTCTTTCAGAATGTTTCATTCTTTCAATCGCAAGGAAAGTTCTATCCTGTCGCATTTGTCTCTTTCTACTCAAATCTACCTTTGATTCCGCTTGTGAAAATGCTGGATCAAGTCTAGCTTTTTTCTTCAGTAATCTTTCTCGTTCCAAAAACTGTGAATCTTCTCTACATTTCCGCTTACATTTCAGATCTATCACCCTGTGCTTTTCCGGTTCTTTTTCCCTGGCTCTCCTCTTACTTTGTTTTTCAATCACTAAGAAGCTTGGATCATTCCTTGCTTTCCGTTTACTGTGCACATCTATTTCCCTGTGTTT